>CM040422.1:148738637-148765641 GCA_022702705.1 Papilionanthe hookeriana x Papilionanthe teres | reverse complement strand
CTAGCATCAACTCGTTCGCCAGCCTTCGTCGACCTCATTGACGAGGCCTTCTCTTCTTCTCTTTAAGTACTTTCAGATCTAGCTCTCAGGCTTTTCCTTCGACTATCTTAGCAGACTAGAATCGGGACCCACCTTCTAGAATTTCAAACCACTTCTTAACTCCCCGCAAACTCCACAAACTCGACCGTAGACCCCTAATCACCTGCAGGGTCGAAATCAAATGCGAAAGTTTGAAGCGACGAGTTCCTATGTGACTTTCGCCTTATGATCGCCCGGGGTTGCTCGGTCTCAATGAAGGGGCCGACTTACACACACACTACACTCATACACTACACTTTCACACACCTCCTAGAACCGCACTTATACCTAACTCGACCTCCCGACTCATGCAGGTGATTCACACCTGACTGGTCCTCAACCCCTAAGCCCTCGGCTAAGAGTGTTGTTGAACAACAATGCGATGTCTCAAATGAGTCCCTTCATGGCTCATGTGGGCTGGATATGGCTTCATGGCTCAACCAAAATGATTTCATTCCACTTACATTCACCCAATCTTCAATTTTCCAAATTTTCAATTTCGACCCCCGGACCCTACACCCGCCTAACCTCTACCCAAAACCCTCAAACTACCCAAAATTCTGCAAAATCACCTAAATTACCCAAAATTCCTCAAAACCAATCCCAAACATTTCCTCACGACTCAAATTGATCATCCATAGCCAAAAATATCAAAAATTCCAAAAATACCTCCCAATACCCTCCAAATACCCAAAATACCCCTCTTGACCCAAAAATCCAAAAATTCAGAAAATTCCCAGAAAATTCCAGAAAATCCAAAATATTCCCAATTTCATTTTGTTCAACTACACCATGGGCCAATTTTGTTAATTTACCCCACTTTTGTCAAAACCCCCACTCGACTCCATTTTAACCCAAAGTGAACCCAATGTCAAGCCAAACCTACCCAATTGACCAAAATTCTGGTCCAATTCAATTCTAAACTTCAATTCAACATTCCCAATACCAATCTAGACCAAATCCAAGTCCAATTTGATTGACATTTGGATCCACTTTCACTTTCGCCTTAAAGCCCAACTTGGACCCATGACCCAAACCTAACCCAAACTCACCCAATTCAACTCCAATTAACCCCAAATCTTTTCTAAACCTTCCTTAACATCCCCACGTACAAAAAACTAACATGATTTGCCCAAAATTTATACCCAAACCCCACTCAAATTCAACCCAAAGCTTAAGGCCCAATTTCACCTAAACCCAAACCTAACCCAAATAAGCCCAAACCCCAAAATCAAAACCCAACCAAAGTCAAAACCTCTTTGAAACACTCCCATAAACATTTCTCAACATTAATTTTATATCAATTTCAACCCTAGCCCAACATTGGCCCAACTTGGCCCATTTTGGCCTATATCAGCCCATTCACCTAAAGAGCCCAAATTCAACCCAATTCAAACCAAAATCACCCCCAATTTGCTTCAAGTCACTCATGACACATCCATGAGCTAAACCCAACAATTATTTGGCCCAACCTCTTTACAAAACTCCCATCCATAAATTCATTTTTAAACTTAAAGGCCCATTCCTTAAACCATTTTAAAAGCCCATCTTTTGCCACATCCAAAGGCCCAAAATTGGTCTCAAAGCCCATATGACATTTCCCCTCATCATACTTTCAATTAAACTCAATACCTAAGTCCTAAATTCATCATCAAATCATTCCAAATCAAGTTTCATACAAATTTCCATCAAATTACCAAAAATTCCTAAAATCCATTTTCATGAAATTGACCAAGCTTTTCCCCAAGCCAAAGACAAGCCATGCAAGCCATGGACAACCCACATGAAGCCATGGAGGGTTTGACATGTGATCAAGCCATTAATGGAAAAAGGAGGACCCCCTTTCCTAATCCTTCTTAAGCCTTTTTTTACCTTAAGCATGTCACATTCTAAACCATGCTTTGCCACCTAATCCTCGACTGGAGACTCCACCACACACGGGAGATCGACCCACCCGACCTCCTCACCCAAAACCAGTCTTGGGGAGGTGCACCCAACCCATTTGCATGGGTTGACCAAAATAAGCCAAAATAGCCCCTTCCCCTTTCTACTTCGATTCAACCACTTTACACATGTCAAACCTCAATCGAATGCACCAAACCCCATCCCCGACCCACTCGAACAAGATGGTGACCAATGCCCGGCCGGCCACCCACAAGGTCGCCGGAAAACACCATGGCCGAGAGCTCACATGTGAGCCAACTTCGGGATTCTACCTCGCCGAGCCGCCCCATGCCCAATGGCCACCACGGCCGTTCCGCCCTCGACCTGAGCACCGATCCCAAGCCCTAACTCTCCCCGGGAGGCCCTCCACCCTCTCCTATTTAAACACCACCCCTCTCGGCCATGAGAGGTGCCGAAACAAACCTTAAGGAAACTCGCCAAAATTGTTCCGTACTACTCCCCATACATAGAAGCATTTGATCCCCACCGAATTCCAGCCTCCAATTCCTCCAAACTGAGCTCAATTTCGAGCTCAAACTTTAGCCCAAAAATCGAGACACTTCTTCACAACGGATCAATCCTCAAATTGATTGGTCCTACACCTTCACCGTACCAAGAGAAGGTGTCCACCAAGAAAGCCCCATCTCCAAAGCCACCCAGCTCGCTCCACCTCCAAGCTTATGGATCTGCCGTGGTCGAGATCCTACCTGTGCAATTCACCGACTCAGAGACTTCATCCGGAGCTTGCACGGGATTCAATCGAAGGTGAAACAACCCTCGATCGAAGCCACACTTCTCCGAGCAAAGGTATGGCCTCACTCTTCTTCCCGAGCTTCGAACATTCTCCATTTTCATTAAGTCAATTTCATGCCACATAAACCGTATGGATGTGTTCGTCTTCTCGAGACGAATCCATAAAGCATAAGAACGTTAAGATTCGGTCAAGTATCGAGTGAGATCTTAGGCTCTAAGATGGACGGCTCTCGGGTTAGGAGGCTTGGGGACGATGAACGGATGCCGTTCATTTAATACACGCGCGGACGGACGGCCGGATCGGCGTCGACCAGGAGACGGTACGCGAACCGCGGGACCCGGGCCGCCGACTCGTGAGGCGGCGTCGAATGAGAGCGCGTCGCGCGGCCGTTCGGAGATGCCGAGGATGACGCGGCGCCGACTCTGGATAAGTAGAAAATTAGGGATTTTTTCTATTTATTTAATTCCCCGAACTTGGAAAATTCATAACTTTCGTGTAGGAAAATCATAAAAATAAAATAAAAATACTTTCTGTCAAGCGAACGCAGGAGAATAATGTGGAAAATAAATCATTTAATTTCATCAAGTATTTTATTTTTAATAATTTATTTACTGTCTGCATTATTTTAATTTTCCATGCATGTAGGAAATTCACCATGGCATGAGACCATAGGGCTTTTGAAGCCTCTGAATTTAGGAACATTCCCTGAATTTTCCAAAGTCAGAGGCCATCCCTATGAGAAGTTTTTTGATTTTTCAAATTCATGTTACTATTTTGAGTATTTTAATTCTAATAATTAGCATGTTGTGAAATAAATTCTAGGAAAATTTGGTGATGTCCCTTATGACCGTAGGACCTTAGGAAAAATAAGTTTTGAGTTAGCTCATTTAAAATAACCCTATTTAGCTTAAACACCCAAAATAGATCCCTAATAAATTAGTAGCTAACCATACATCAAATTGACTTGAAATCAATTCTCCACTGACCTTTATGATCAGAGGAACCCACCATAAAAATTTGAAGTCAATTGACTTGCTAAACTTCTACTAATCGGCCGATTAGCCCATTTAGCCATTTTAAACTTTAAAAATTCATAACTTTCAAAATACTTTTTAAAAATTCACCAAATCGGTTTTGAGCCTCTCGATATCAGGAATTTAAGAAAATTAAAATTTTAATTTTCTAAAAAAGTTGATTTTTAATATTATTTTAATATTTTAATAATTAAAAAATAATAAAAATCATAAAAATAATAAAATTCACCAAAATGTCACATTTTGAATTTTAATCACTTAGGAACGAACCCCATATTTTTCTTAGGTCTATTTAATGAGATATTAAATTTTAAAGCCATAAGGTAATTTAAAAATTAAAAAAATACATTTTTTGGCATTTTCACTAAAATAATTATAATAAATCATAGAAAAAACAGAAAATTGCAAAAATTAATTCTCTGATTTCCTTGATATCAGAGATATTTTTGAAAAATATAAAATTCATTTTTCAACCTTTATTTTATTTTTAAATTAATTAATACTCCAAAACTTAAAATAATTATAATAAAAATAATATAATTCAAAAAATCACCAAAATTGGTCCAAGTGGTCCTCTCGGTCATTAGGAATGTCTCATAATTTTCTTAAGGACATAAACTCTCCCTTGGTCATATTATTAAATTTTCCTTGGGAATTCTTATTTTCCACCAAAAATAATTACATAAATAAATTAAATACAGAAAAATCACATTTTCTCCTCTCATGTCTTTATTGGCATATGAGTGAAATCACATAAAAATTTCAAGTTCATTTGAGCTTAATTTAGTGAGTTATGGAATTATTAAGCTTGAAGGGCAAAATGGTAATTAAAAATTTTAACCCTTAATTAAAACTTTAGGTTTAATAAAATTAACAAGTAAAATATTTGATCTTAATCTGATTTGGATGATTGAAATTTAAATAATTAAAGGGTAGAAACCCATTAAACAATTTAAAATAATTGAAATAAACTTTAATTAAATAATCGATTAAATTCGGAAGAATAATAAAATTGGAACTATTAAAAATAGGGATATTTTTAGGAAGAGATTTGTTTCTTTAATTTAAAAATTCCTAAATTAATCATTTCAATAATATTTAATTCCTAATTAAAAATGATAACTCAAATTCGAATTTTAAAATGTTAAAGGATTAAGTTAAAAAGTTAAATTATTAAACTCTTTTTAAATTTTCAATTAAATTAAAATTAAAAATAAAATTAAATTAAAGATTAAATTAAATTAAATCAAACAAATAAATTAAATTAAATTAAATTAAATAAATAAATTAAATTAAATTAAATTAAACTAAATTAAATTAAAAAATATTAAATTAAATTAAATTAAATTAAATTAAAACATATTAAATTAAATTAAATTAAATTAGAATTAAATCAAATTAAATTAAATTAAAATGAAATTAAATCAAATCAAACTAAATTAATATAACATCAAGTCAAACTAAATTGAATTAAATCAAAATTAAATTAAAATTAAAACTAAACTAAACTAAATTAAATTAAATTAAATTAAAATTAAATTAAATTAAATAACATCACCTAAGACATAAAGCAATTCAAAAATAAATATGAAGCAACTTGAACACTATTTCAAATTTAAACCCGATAACCGAAATTAAATCATAAACCATTCGAACACCAATTCGCTTCTCGAGAGCTTTGTTATCATAACTCCTAAACAGAACATTAAATGAAATGTTACTTCACTTATAGGATATTCAAATGTCCTAGTTCACTGAGCAAGATAACAACAAAACTTGAATTCCCGGACAATTAATTCATTTGTGTAATTAAATTCATTTGGACTTAAAACAATCCTAGAAATATTGAAAAGATGTTTAAGATTTGTCTTAAGCACTTCCTCGATACGATAGGACGTCCATAAGAACAATTGAACTTAATTATTCTTCGATGAAGAAAATCGTCCTCAAACCAAAACACATAGGACCTAGACGTCATAGAGAAATGACTAAGCCATGTGATTGTGAATTTGGTAGAAAACCATAACCCTTCCCTTAACTTTTACCTAGAACTTGCTTAAATATTCTAATTGTGTTTTAAGTGCAACTTGGGATGATCGGAAGACTCCTCCAGGTACGCTTTTATTTTATCGAATTTACATTATTGCAATTTCTTTAATTGCATCGCACTTACTTTTTCTCGTACGATAAACAACTGTCGTATGAAAACCCCACACCTTTAGGATAAGTCCCTAAAACTCGAAACCAAAACTAAATTAAAAGTCATTGCAAGATAAAATTCACCGCCACAACATTTTAAAATATAAAACAACTCAAAATTTAATCACAAACAGTAACACAAAACTACAATTACAACTAAATTAAAACGTCATGTTGGATGATCGTGAATACCTCTGATGATGTAACCTACGTGTTGCTAACTCGGATTTCCCACTGCCTAAATGAAAGTGTGGAACTCATTCAACTGAGTTTAGCAAATTCATCTCGACTAAGTGAATCCGATAAAAATAATGATGCCGGAAGGATGGAACCGTGATCTTAACCGATGTCGTTATAATCAACTTTAAGATTTGTTTTAATTAAAACACAAAAGAGATACTTGGAAATTAAGACTCCTCTAAACCAAAACACTTTTCTCATCTCCCGACTTACGACTTCTAAAACTAAACCTCTGCAACAACAAGGAGCTCTGGGCATGACTGGGCAAAGACGACCATCGTCATCGCGAAAACCCGAGTCTACTTCAAGAAAACTTTCTTAGAATTAAATAACAAACCCATAGGACTTCGAGGTAGTTTGCCTAGTGCAACATAAACCCTCAACCTTTGTTAGGCATTTGCATGATCATGTCATGTAAATTAAGCCCTAACCGGTCTTAGGACTCCGAGGTAGTCATCCGATACGACATAAACCCTCACATCTTCGAGGCTATTTGTATGATCATGTCATATAAATATAAGTCCTAATTAATTAAAATTGGCAAGATTAAAATACTAAATGTACATTAGGACTCGCCTAAATCTAAGCCAAACAATAGGATAGTTGGGAAATTACCGAAGTTCGCTTCGGATCCGTGATTTCTCCTACTTTTCTTCCTTTGAATTCCCAAAACAAAAATGTTCCAAACTCGATCCATTCCCTTTGAAATTTCAAAAATTCAACTTTCGAAAACTTAAACTTTGAAATTCTTGAGAGCAAGAATTACCGATTATTATCAAGAGTTTTCTTAGGTGATTCCCGTCACTTAAGATATAATTAACTATAGGGTTTGCCCTTATAAGGAATTCTAAAGAACCTGCGTAATATAAACCCCGTATAATGTTTTCATATTAAAGTGTGGAATTCTGTCGGCACATAAAATTGGTTCGCAGACCAAACGGATGTCACAAATCTTCTAGTTTATTTAATCGAGCCCCATCGTCAAGCAAGTGTGCCTATTCTTCGGATAGATACACTCGTTTGTGGTACGGTGCTCGTTTATATAAACTAGCTGGGATGTGAGATCGCTTGATTTCATATCTTAAAATCTTCAAATTTAAAATTATTTTCAATATCAAATACTACTTTTCAAATTATTTATTTAAATTAAATTAAAAAATTCGCCGCACAATTTCTGTAGGCGACCCCTTTTCAAAATAAAACACAACCTAAAAATATGCCGACAATTTCTGGCGACTCCACTGGGGAGAATTCCTCTCTCCATTTCAATCAGATAATTCTGCTTTCAAAATCGGTAGTGTATCCATGTCTCTTGTGGATCAAACTACCCTTCTTTCCGTTGGAATACTATGTTCATTTCTACCTTGAACAAGTATAGCCAACATTCTCTCGGATTTAGGAGCCACCGTTTAGACACCCCTAAACGAGAGGTTCCGAGATCCTTTTACCTCATTTTCGAGGTGGGGCGGACCCCCAATAGTGTTAGTCTAAGAGTGATCCTTCGAGTCGAGAAGTCTTGTATAAGACTTTCTTTTTTTTTCCAACTCTGAATCGGATTCCTTACCTTCTCTACACCTTTGAACATTCCGTTCTAAACAAACAAACCCTTTAACGAATGACTCTTTTAACAAATAACTCCTTCTTATAAATACATGAACAAGAATGAGTTCGACTCTTTCAGCTCCTTTCTTTCGTCCTAATGAGAAGAAGCATAACTTGGGACCGACAATTAGATCCGCCCCGCAGAAATGGAAGCCCCGAAGCCGATTTTCTCCTTCACCAATGGACTCGGACTTCGCCGTTTACAAGGATGAGCCGCCCGACAATGGGATCATCCGGCTTGGACAAGGATTCGAGAACACAAATGTCAAGATTACCGACGTTTGCTTTTCGCGCCGACGAACAAAGCATCCGAAACCGAGAAGCCGTTGCTCGAGATCAACCTCAGTCAACTCGAGAGTTTCCTCCCCCGCAAAAGATCCCGACCGAGAGGAGTACCGCCGTCCGCAGAGGACCGTTCTCGCTACCCCCACTCGGTCTAGTTATCTCTCGCACCTACCTCGGCTTCTCGCCAAATTAAAGGGGAAGGAAATCCGTAACTATGGTGAACCCGCTACCGTGGAGGGTACGTGACTTTCTCGCGAGACCTTCGTTTTCAAATCGGGTCCAGCTCTCAAGAATTTCATCACTAAGCACGGACCCAAAGAAGGAACAGTAGTAGGAAGATCGCTAGAAGGCCGTAGCCGCCGAAGTCGCTTTCCCGGAGGAAATTCCGTAAATCCCCGAGTACACACCACTACCCGAATACATACCATTGCCCGAAGATACACCCTTTTGGAAGGAAGTAGATTCCATCCCCTTTCCGCCGCAAATTCGATGAGGAAAATGTCCGCGGATTGCTTCTACATTACCTCGACCAAAGATACTACGACGACAACAGAAAGAAAAGGGCTAGGATCACGCCATTTACCCGACTAGCGTATCGTGATCGAGAAGCTAAGCAAAGAAAGAGAAATGCCCCGTATCGGAGATTCTAAGAAGGATGTGGCTGGTGTCGGCCAAATCCCGTCTCGGGCCACGAGTAGAACCCGCCATCGTTACGTAAAAGCCAAGTAAAAGGATGAAGGCTAGTCCGCCCGTCGTCGTTTCGTGATTACAGACAGGAGGATACCACCTTCCAAAGCATTCGGCCGACGCACCATCGGGTCCTGGACCTTCCGCCGCTAGAAGGATGGTATGGCGTCCCACTACCGGACGACTAAGATCGAAACAACAGACTGAGAAGGAAAGTCTCGTCAGAGACTCGAATACGAAGAAAGTGCTATCAAGCAAGAAGTGGACTCGCGAGAAGGGAACCCGGCAAGCTATCACACGACAACCGCGAGAATGCACTGCAAAAGACCGCTAGAGGACGCTATGGAAAAGTCGAGGACCGATATTCGACGACTAGCGAAAGAAAGGGAAGAGAAATTTGGAGATGAGATCGATTCATCTGAATTCACTGACGATGAGTATGCGTAAATTAACATGGTCGAAACACGAGCTTCGTCAGCCTTCACAAGGTGCTCCCCGCAGCTCCGTAAAGAGAGGATCCGAAGTGATGAGAAGACAAGCCTTCAAGAGAAAGACGATACGATCGCCCAAATGGCGAAGAGGATGGCAAGAGATGGCCGTAGCCCTAGCCACTCTCCAAAGTCAAATGCAACCCCAAAGAGAGACACCCCGCGAGGTCATTCACATCGTAGACGGAGGAAAGGAGAATACATCCGTCAACGGGGACGATCGCCTAAAGAAAGATACAACACAAAGTATGATTCCGTAAAAGGATATCAAAAGCTTGGTGGAACAAGAAAGTGCGAGAAGCCTCGGCACAATCAAAGAATGGGACATCCATTCGGACGGGCAGACCTTACCCGAAAGAATTCGACGCCGTCCAATACCCAAAAGGCTTCGTACCACCTCTCGTTCAAGACCTTTGATGGAACCGGGAACCCCCGACAAGATGTTGCACACTTTCGTGCCGGCTTGTTGCAATGTCCGCGGGAGCGATGCATTACTCTTCCGACGGTTCGTCGACAGCACTCGTCGTGATCGCCTTTGATTGGTACGCAGAATTACCGAATGGTTCGATGAAGACGTTCTCGAACTAGAAAACCTTTTCATCAAGCGATTCGCCGGAGCTCAAGCACCACATCACTATAGTGATTTAGTGGTAGAGAAGCGTAGCCGAACGAAACTTTGGTGGATTACATACTTCGATGAAGAAACTTAAGCATGAAGTGTGAACCACAACTACAAGAACAAGCATGCGACTCGGCATCTTACTTAAAAGCATTCACGGCCCGATAGCACTTCTCCTCAAAGGATTCACTATTAAGACTTTCGAGAAGTTGTTAAGCAAGGCCGGAGCTTGCAAGAGGAGGCGAAGCAATTAAATTTCGCCGACAAGACGTACAAGCAAAAGCCCGCGAAGACTTTTGAAAAGAAATTCGGAATTGTTGCAACAGCCGACAAAGGCAAGCAACCGATACAAATATCGTCGAACGGCCGCAAAGAACCTCAACGTAATTACCAACGAACATCGACCTAGCTATCGCTCATCTCCACAATATGAACAACCGCCTCGTCCGCAACGTACATTAAGGGAGCTTCGAGCGATGGAATATCCATTCAAGAATGAGGCAGGTCTGAAAATGTTCCGTAGTCCGATGAAGACTCTGCATTTCCAACGCCGCAGCCTAAAAGACCAGTAGGAAGTCAACAAGAAAGGTGATCCCAACTTTGCCCTTATCACCTGGATGCTTGGACACAAGATAGAAGATTGCATTACCTTCAAGAGTCGGCTCAACGACAACCTTCTGGAAAGGAATATAACAATCCCAAAGGAGTACTATGAAGGAACCTCGTAAAGGAGGTTCCGTCAATGTTGTCTCAACTAATCCCATCATTCCGATAGCATCCCTATACAACCGACGATGGATGGACTACCGCTCGGACGAGGTCTTCGAAAAAGATTTTAGACAAGCATCCAAACCGCTTCGTGCGAGCTTCAATTCGTAGTTCGAAACCCGTCAAGTCGGCACTATCACTTGCGATAGAAGAACCACCTCAACAGAGACGATCGAAGAGAAGAAGAAAATCGACGAAGAAGAGAGGACCGAGGCTCCTAAGGCTGGACTAGGGGCCGCTTATCCCGAGATAGTTGTTTCGCATTCGGGGGAGAAATCCCTCGAACCCCCGACTCCGTATGATTATCCGCTTCACTTCGGTGGGATCTTATAATGATAAGGGTGATGGCGTTGGCTACGTTTGACCGTTTCTAACGATTACGTAACTAGCGACAATCCAAACATTGATTTCGATACCAATGACAATTCTCAAATCATACACAATCTCGACGATCACGATGACGAAGAAGACATCCATCAAGGAGGCTACGAGAGTTCAACAAGCAACGAATCTATCTGCGAGTTTCGAGGAGCTCCAAATCACAATAGATTAGAGCCTTCGCACTCCGAAGCTAATCCGGAAGAACTCCGTCATTTCGATTCGAGAAGAAACACCGTAAAGCTTAATACTAGAGTCGAAGAAATTACGTAAGTTAACTTAAGAAGTGGAAGAGTTCTACCTCCGAGAATGGGTCCAAAGGACAAAGGAAAGCGTGTGGTTGTTCAAGAAGAATCAACCCCGGCAGAAGAAATACCCATTCGAGAAGAAGCCGAGACACATGAAAATAAAGTGGACTACAACGTGCTAGCCCATCTTAGGAAACTACCAGCCAAACTGAGCATCTACGACGCTCTCATCTTATCAAAGGAGATGAGAGAAGCTCTGATCAAGGCCTTACTTGATCCGTAAATTTGCTTAGCTCAAATGGCCGGAGATTCCTTAGATGAGGTTTGTTCGTTAAAGGAACAACGAGGTGTTACCTTCACTGACAATGACCTACTACTTGGGACATGCAGTATCACAACCGACCGTTGTACATTTCGCCACAATCGGGAAGTTTACACTCTCCAGAGTATTGGTGGATCCAAGAGCATCAATCAATATAATGAGTCTTCGAACGCTAGCATACTTGGAAATTGATGCTCGTGAACTCGAAGCGGACAAAATTTTATTAAGAGGATTCAACCAGAAAGGAGAAAGAGCCCTCGGATCAATAACGCTACTAATGAAGACCGGTGACTTAGCAAAGACAACCGCAAAATTTCACATAATCGATTCGAAACGTCGTTCAACGCTCTACCTGGTCGACCATGGATACATGAAAACGAGGATGGTACCATCATCTCTACACCAGTGCATCAAATACTACGATGGAGGGGAACAATGCATCAAAGGTGACTTACAACCATTCTCCGTACATGAAATTGGAATTCACGAAGATGCAGCTTATTATGCACCTCCAAAGAAAACAATCTTCTCCAGAGATACTATAACAAATGAAGCAAAGAAAGTTCGGGACAACGAAGAACCTGAAGTTCTAGTCTACAGTCACTCACCACTCCCTTACGGCGAGATGGTGAAGGTTTCTCCACAACTCGCATCCAAGGTCGAGGCCGGGGACGAGGTCGCGGGCAGACGTTAGGACAGTTGGACAGAGGAAACCAGCCATCAATGTTGATTGGGAAAATAGTTCTGAAGAAGAAAAGGAAATCAAACAAGAAGCATCGACAATAAGTCGGAAGAAGCCGCAATTCAAGATCTCTCTCGAAGATGAGAAGAATGAAGAATATAAATCGATGTACGAGATGATTAACCACTATGTACATACTATGACCCTGACCCCGATCCATTCTAATAAGATCGAGGGTATGGTGGTCAAAGAGATACGTAGCGGCGGTGCAAATCCAATCAAATTCTACCGTGGTGCTTCTTCCTCCAAAACCGAAAATAATGTACAATTTGAAGATGTCACTTCATCAGAATTAATGGAATTACCTTTTGAGTGGTACTCTCTCTGTGTTCAAAATTTAATTCAACGTGGTTTCTTACCTCGACAATGGACAAAAGGTCAATCACAACATTTTGAAAAATTATGGAATAACTCCGGTCGTGTACCCAATTCAAAGCATGACCTCAGATTCGGCACGGTAGGATCAGTTGACGATACTGAATTTTGCTTGGTTGTCACTTGCGAGTCTAATGAAAACTGCATGGAAACTACGTAAGAATTCAAGATTTACAAATCGGAGATGCTCCACCAGAATTCGAAGAAGAGATTAAATCTACAATAGATGAGTTAACTGAAGTTAACTTAGGTACTAGCGAAGAGCCTAGACCTACCTTTGTTAGCTCCTTACTCAATAAAGAAGACTCCGAAGAAATAATCAAGTTATTAATGGAATTTAAAGACTCGTTTTGCTTGGAACTACGATGAGATGCCGGGACTAGCTCCGCAGGTCGCAGATCCATAAGCTAGGAGTGGATCCTACTTCGTTCCAGTCGACAAGGTCCCGTGAAGAATGCGTCTAGAAATCGAACAACAAGTCATAGCTCGAAGTTAAAAAGCTAATAGACGCTAAATTTGTCCGTAAAGAACAATACCCGACTTGGTTAGCCAATGTGGTGCCGCCGAAAGAAGAATAGTCGTATCGAATTTGTGTGGACTTCAGCAGATTTAAACAAGGCATGTCCAAAAGATGAATTCCCTCTACCGATCCCGTAATTAATGATCGACATTGCTTCGACACATGAAATATTCTCATTCATGGATGGATCTTCGTGATACAACCGGATAAAAATGGCTCCGTAAGATGAAAAGCTTACGCATTCGTAACGCCGATCGCAGTGTATTGCTACACAGTTGATGTCATTCGGATCGAAGAACGCAGGAGCAACATACCAGAGAGCGATGACAAGAATTTTTGATGATCTCATCCACAATCAAGTCGAATGCTACGTGGACGATGTGGTCGTTAAAAGCAAAGTAAAGGAAAACCACTTGTATGATTTGAGAATTGTTTTCGAACGATTAAGACAATTTAACCTTAAGATGAATCCCTTAAAATGCGCCTTCGGCGTCACCTCCGGAAATTCTTAGGATTCGTTGTCCGACATCGTGGAATTGAAATCGACCCGGAAAATATTAAAGCTATCTTAGAAATGCCGCCTCCCAAAACCTTAAAACAACTACGATCCTTTCAAGGGAAGCTGGCATATCTTCGACGCTTTATCTCAAACTTGTCGTAGGTGTCGACCTTTCTCGGCAATAGTTAAAAAGGACGCCAAATTCATTTGGGAAGAGAAATGCCGGAGGGCCTTCGAGGACATTAAGCAATATTTAATGACACCTCCCGTCTTAGCAGCCCCAGGCCTCGTGTGATCGACTGATACTTTATACCGCGGCTTTAGACGACTCTCCTGAGCCCCGTTAGCCTCGTGTCAATGATGAGGGTAAAGAAAATGTTCTTTACTACCTAAGCCGTCGTTTACTTCCGACGGAAATAAGGTATCCCGCAATCGAAAAGCATTGTTCGTCCCCGATCTTCGCCGCTCAAAAGCTCGGTGCACTACATGCTTTCTCATAAGGTCAACCTCGATCTCGAAATTTAATCCATTGCAATACTCGATGACCCGTCCAACGCTTTCCGGCGTACTTGCCGTGATGGTCAATGATATTATCGCAATTCGATATAACTTTCGTGTCTCTTCGTGCCTTAAAGGGACAAGTCTTAGCAGATTTCCTCGCAAAGACACCCTCTGCCGGCAGAATCTCCTCTCAACGACGACTTGCCGGATGAACAAATAATGAGCCTAGAAGACCCCGATGATCGACGTTGGGAATTATATTTCGACGGAGCATCTTCAAGACACAAAGACGAAGAATCGCAAGTGATAGTGCCCTGTAAGGCGTGAATCGGACTAATCTTTATAACACCGGAGCGGGGATGTTAAGATACTCCTACCACTGACGTAGCCGTGTACAAACAACGAAGCGTAATACGAAGCCCTCATAACAGATCGGAATTAGCTATTCAAATGGGAATAACAGACATCAACATCTACGTGGATTCACGGTTAATCATTCAACAGATCGCCGGACAAGACAAGATTTTAAAACTAAGACTCGAGCAATACTTCCAAGATGCCATACAGCTTGTTGGAACAAATTCCGAATGTGACAATCTACAAAATTCCTAGAAAAGAAAATGCCTTAGCAGCATGCGTTAGCTCGCCTCGCAAAAGAATTCTGCTCGTTTGCAAGATGAGTCGCTGGAAGTGTCGATTCACGGACGTCGGTCCCGTCGTAGACTCGACATGTACACAATACACAAATCGAAATAGAAGAAAAATCAACTGCAACAAGTGACGTAAAACACAAAAGATTGGCGACAGCCATTAATACACTACCTGCAAACAGGAAAGCTACCAGACGATAGGTCGCTAGCCCATCAGATCAAGAAAAGAACTCTTTCCTACGCATTAATAAACAACACGTTATACAGAAGGTCTTTCGATCAAATGTGGCTAAGGTGCCTAGGCGGGTCCGAGGCCCGTGAAATCTTTAAAGAGGTGCATTCAGGACTCTGTGGCGCTCACCAGTCGGGTCCGAAGATGAAAATGAAAATTAAATGACTAGGGTACTACCGGCCCTCGATGATGACCGATCGCATGAAAATCGCCAAGAGCCGTCACCAATGCCAAGTGCACGGAGTGGTTCTACACCAACCTTCAAATGTGCTACATCCGACAATTGCGTCGTGGCCATTCGAATGTTGGGGCACGGATATAGTGGGTCCAATGAACCACCATCTTCAAAAGGACATCGCTTCATTCTTGCGGCTACGCATTACTTTTCCAAGCTGCGCGAGGCGCTCCACTTTAGAGAAGTGAAAGCACACCACGTGCTACGCTTTTCAAGAACCAAGTTGTCTCATCGTTTCGGAGTGCCGCGTAGGATCATCTCGGATAATGGGTCAGCATTCAGAAGCACGCAAATCAACAATTTTGTCAGGAGACACGGAATCGACTAGCGATACTCAACAATTTACTACCCAAGAGCAAACGACCTGACTGAGGCTTTTAATAAAACTCTCGTTCAAATCTTAAAGAAAACTTTGGACGATAATAAGAGAAATTGGCACGAGAAGTTGTTAGAAGCCTTATGGGCCTACCGGACAACCTTCAGAACTCCTACTCAGGCTACACCTTACGCTCGCGTGTATGGGTCCGAGGCAAGTGTTACCTTTAAAGGTTCAGACCTTCCTTCACTCGTAATTGCGGTTACAAACAAAATCACGATGTAAGAGAACGCCAAATTACGACTAGAGGAATTAGAAAGCCCGGAAGGGAAAAGACTTGCAGCAGCGACAGAATTTAGAACTATACCAAGCTAAGATGGTTCAAGCCCATGACAAACCGGTCCGCCCAAGAACCTTCAAAGTTGGTGACTTAGTTCTCGTTCTCAAGAGACCTATTCTTGCACACCGCAAGATAGAGAGGAAAATTAGAACCCACTCGGGAAGGGCCATTCGTGGTCAAGCAAGTATACTCGTGGATGTTCCTACCGCCCAGTGAATTGTCATGGAGAACGACATATGCTTCCGATCAACGGACGATACTTAAAAAAGTATTACGCTACCTGATGTTTCGAAGGAATGAATTCTTCATCCCTAAGAAACACGGGCAGGCTAGTTACTTATGACTGGGTCAGAACCCAAAAAAAAAATAAAAAATGTGCTAAAAATAATAAAATCATGATAATAAAGTTCTCCCATATCAAAATCTCTTTCCTGATCTTATCCCACTTCATTCCTGTTAAATTTAAAAATACAAGAAGTAATAAAAAAAATGTCTTTAATAAACATTTTCTTAATGTTCTTGTTTTTAAGTACAGCCTCCCGATCCTTTTCCTTGTCTTGTCGCGAGGAAATGTCGAGCGGGCGGTTGGTCCCGAACTTTAGAAATGGTGTAAGCCTCGCACTCGATGAAAAGAGGGTGAAAGATGGAGCGATAATCGAGATCGACTCGACTTCGCACCAGCAGGCCTACAAGATGAGGAAAGTGACCGGGTCCCGACTGACCGAGAAGAACCGCCCGAGCAGACGATGTGATGAAAGTGGGTGGCCCAAGCCACCAATCCAACAGAAGCAAGAAAAGAAAGGCAAACACCGAAGAAGATAAGAAAATGAAGTCCGTAATGCGCTACGGCAGGGCAGCTTGTCGCCGCCGCGCCCACAGAGATTCAAGAAGTTCGAAGAGCTACTCTCACAAGCAACGCAAAGAAGAAATAAGAATCGCCGCATCCGCAAGATGTTAACCAAACTAGCAGCGGACCGATGCGACGAGACAAGTTGCTACGCCGAGCACATACACTTCGAGGACACCGGCTCACCGAGAACCCGAAGAAAGGAGGCCAGCCTCCTAGGATGACGAAAGGACTGTGGAAATCTCACAAAAACCGAAGAAAGAAGGCTACCACGCCACCAGATAGAACCACCAGTGATGCATGACCTTGTTGCGTAAGCAACCCCGGGGGATGTCCCGACGGACATCATCCCCGAGGAGCCGAGGTATGCAGGAGAACGTGAAGGGATTGAGCCGTATATCCCGCAATACGTCACCAGGCCTCGCCATTTGCAGATTATTCCGGAATACGAGCTAGAAAGAATGCAGAATGTCGAAAAGAAAACCTTTGAATACTTCGAGAGAATCGAGGCGAAGGATCAATATACTAAGGTCTCGAGCTACATACATACGTATTCTCAGAATATGAACAACAACAAATCGTGGATTGCATCCGGGATTTGAAAAGAATGGGCCGAGCGGGTCGCCTAAGGGAAAACACCTACTCGGAACCCCGGAGATGGATGCCAGGGAAAGGAAGAATTATAATACAATGTGGATGCCGTTACAACTTTGCAGGAAGACGAAAGGGAAACCCACCGGAATACTCCGTCATGGGCAAGTGGATCCGATGCCATTAGTCATCAAGAGAATGGTAAAGAGATTGATAACATGGAGGGTATTGCCAGCAGATTGCATACCCAATAGCTGCATTATTAACATCTACAAGCAGGGTGACTGCATACCTCCGCACATAGATCATCACGACTTTGTCAGACCTTTCGCACGCTCTCTTTCCCGAACGAGTGTAACATCATGTTCGGATCCGACCTCCGGATAGCAGAGCCCGGTGAGTTCCGAGGGCCGTGGAAGATACCATTACCGGTAGGTTCCGTCATGATACCGAAGGGCAACGGAGCAGTATATCGCTAAGCATTGCATACCAGAGTACCAAGTGAAGCGGATCTCGGCTACTTTCGTGAGGATGGATGACGTGAAGACACCTTACCATTTCCAGCTGCACCTGGAGCTAGAGAGCCTCCGACCTTACGAGCCGTGAGCTACATGGAAAATATCACACCTCCAATGTATATCCATACGGCATCCTTGCCAAGGATGGCTTGGAAGGTGATGTTATTGACCATGTACCCCACTATTCAGACATGAATTTTGACAGATGCTTCTTTGGATGGATCGACGAAGATCCTACATAGTCCGTTTTGAGTCTACATGGATTGTATGAGATGTATTCCGCATCGAGTTGTATGATGTATCTTCGACATGATTGGAATGAAAGTGACCATGTCACATTTTTCGCCTTCACCTCTTTTGTGCAAATCGATCAGGAAATGTCATTAAAGTTAAATAAACTTCGAACAAAGAACATAAAAGAAATAAAAAAAAGGAATAAAAGAAAACTTTCCTTAAAAATCTAAAAAATGATGAACACCAAATTCACATGGACACTAAATAAATGATAAAATAAATTTGAATCGTTAAAGGACAAACAAAATGAGCACAAATCTCAATCAAATTTCAAATTCAATCTTTCTAAATTTCAAATCAAATCTAAATCAAATTCTTGGGGTCGAGGATTTTACATCCAAGACTGCATTGCTTTAGGATCCTTTCCCTATCGCAATGAAATACATCAAAATCAAACTTTTGGGTCGAGGATTTTACATCCAAGATCGCATCGCTGTGGATCCTTCCCCTATCGCAATGAAATACATCAAATCAAACTTTTGGGTCGAGGATTTTACATCCAAGACTGCATTGCTTTAGGATCCTTTCCCTATCGCAATTAAATACATCAAAATCAAATTCTTGGGGTCGAGGATTTTACATCCAAGACTGCATTTCTTTAGGATCCTTTCCCTATCGCAATGAAATACATCAAAATCAAACTTTTGGAGTTGAGGATTTTACATCCGAAAACTGCATTGCTTTAGGATTCTTTCTCCCTATCGCAATGAAATACATCAAAATTCAAATTCTTGGGGTTGAGGATTTTACATCCGAAACTACATTGCTTTAGGATTTTTTCCCTATCGCAATGAAATACATCAAAATTCAAACTTTTGGGTCGAGGATTTTACATCCAAGACTGCATTGCTTTAGGATTCTTTCTCTATCGCAATGAAATACATCAAAATTCAAATTTTTGGGTTAAGGATTTTACATCCGAGACTGCATTGCTTTAGGTTCTTTCCCTATCGCAATGAAATACATCAAAAATCAAATTCTTGGGGTCAAGGATTTTACATCCGAGACTGCATTGCTTTAGGATTCTTTCCCTATTGCAATGAAGTACATCAAAAATCAAACTCTCGAGGTTAAGGATTTTACATCCAATACCGCATTGCTCTGAGATCCCTCCTCATTGTAATGAATCAATCCAATCAATTCAATTTTCTTTTGAGGTTGAAGATGTTACATCTAAAACCACAATATTCCAATCTTCATTTCAACTCTAAATCCCTTCAAATTAATTTTGACAAACTTCAATCTAAATTGAAACTCCAAATTAAAATCTAAGCTCACACATCAAAACTTAAAAAGAAACAAAATAAAATCTAAATTGAAATTCCCCAGAGTCATGTGATTTGGGATTCACCTCCTTTCCTTTCCCCAGCCGAGAGTTAAGGAATCTCCAGGCCTCGCAGATATACTCGACACTCCCAGGCGGAAATTCTTCTACTTCGTCCTAAGTTTGTCACTCGGACATCCGTGTTGGTTTTGTTGATCTTTTCGGTCAAAGCCAATACGCGCGGTGTGCTCCGTCGACTCACCACACCTATTGGGGGTCCATTTGTTGACCTCATTTTCGATGAGGTCTTCTCTTCTTCTCTTTAGTACTTAGGATCTCAGCTTTCAGGCTTTTCCTTTGACTTATCTTAGAGCACTAGAATCGGGACACACCTTCTAGAATTTCAAACCACTTCTTAACTCCCCGCAAACTCCACAAACTTGATCGTAGACCCCTAATCACCTGTGAGGGTTGAAATCAAATGTGGAAGTTTAAAGGATGAGTTCCTATGGGACTCTTTGACCTGTGACCGCCCCTGCGTGCCCGGTCTCAGTGAAGGGGTCGACTTACACACACACTACACTCATAAACTACACTTTCACACACCTCCTAGAACCACACCCATACCTAACTCGACCTCCCGACTCATGTAGGTGATTCACATGGATGGTCCTTAACCCCTAAGCCCTCGGCTAGAGGGTTAGTGAACAACAATGTGGATGCCTCAAATGAGTCCCTTCATGGCTCATGTGGGCTTGATATGGCTTCATGGCTCAACCAAAATGATTTCATTCCACTTACATTCACCCAATCTTTAATTTTCCAAATTTTCAATTTTTGACCCCCGGGACCCTACACCCGCCTAGCCTACCCAAAACCCTTGAAACTACTCAAAATTTGCAAAATCACCTAAATTACCCAAAATTCCTCAAAACCAATTCCAAACATTTCCTCACCACTCAAATTGATCATCCATAGCCAAAAATACCAAAAATTCCAAAAATAGCTCCCAATACCCTCCAAATACCCAAAATACCCCTCTTGACCCAAAAATCCAAAAATTTAGAAAATTCCCAGAAAATTCCAGAAAATCCAAAATATTCTCAATTTCATTTTGTTCAACTACACCATGGGCCAATTTTGTTAATTTACCCCACTTTTGTCAAAACCCCCAATTTGACCCATTTTAACCCAAAGTGAACCCAATGTCAAGCCAAACCTACCCAATTGACCCAAATTCTGGTCCAATTCAATTCTAAACTTCAATTAAACATTCCCAATACCAATCTAGACCAAATCCAAGTCCAATTTGATTGACATTTGGATCCAATTTCACTTTTGGCCTTAAAGCCCAATTTGGACCCATGACCCAAACCTAACCCAAACTCACCCAATTCAACTCCAATTAACCCCAAATCTTTTCTAAACCTTCCTTAACATCGCCACAGACAAAACACTAACATGATTTGCCCAAAATTTATACCCAAACCCCACTCAAATTCAACCCAAAGCTTAAGGCCCAATTTTGACCTAAACCCAAACCTAATCCAAATAAGCCCAAACTCCAAAATCAAAACCCAACCAAAGTCAAAACCTCTTTGAAACACTCCCATAAACATTTCTCAACATTAATTTTACATCAATTTCAACCCTAGCCCAACATTGGCCCAACTTGGCCCATTTTGGCCTATATTGGCCCATTCACCTAAAGAGCCCAAATTCAACCCAATTCAAACCAAAATCACCCCCAATTTGCTTCAAGTCACTCATGACACATCCATGAGCTAAACCCAACAATTATTTGGCCCAACTTCTTTACAAAACTTCCATCCATAAATTCATTTTTAAACTTAAAGGCCCATTCCTTAAACCATTTTAAAAGCCCATCTTTTGCCACATCCAAAGGCCCAAAATTGGTCTCAAAGCCCATATGACATTTCCCCTCATCATACTTTCAATTAAACTGAATACCTAAGTCCTAAATTCATCATCAAATCATTCCAAATCAAGTTTCATACAAATTTCCATCAAATTACCAAAAATTCCTAAAATCCATTTTCATGAAATTGACCAAGCTTTTCCCCAAGCCATGCAAGCCATGGACAAGCCACATGAAGCCATGGAGGGTTTGACATGTGATCAAGCCATTAATGGAAAAAGGAGGACCCCCTTTCCTAATCCTTCTTAAGCCTTTTTTTACCTTAAGCATGTCACATTCTAAACCATGCTTTGCCACCTAATCCTTGATGGAGACTTCACCACACATGGGAGATTGACCCACCTGACCTCCTCAGCCCAAAACCAGGTCTTGGGGAGGTGCACCCAACCCATTTGCATGGATTGACCAAAATAAGCCAAAATAGCCCCTTCCCCTTTCTACTTCGATTCAACCACTTTACACATGTCAAACCTCGATCGAATGCACCAAACCCCTACCCGACCCACTCGAACAAGATGGTGACCAATGCTCGGCCGACCAGCCCACTGTGTCGCCGGAAAACACCATGGCCGAGAGCTCACATGTGAGCCAACTTTGGATTCTACCTTGCTGAGCCGCCCCATGCCCAATGGCCACCATGGGCTGTTCCGCCCTTGACCTAAGCAGTCGATCCCAAGCCCTAACTCTCCCCGGGAGGCCCTCCACCCTCTCCTATTTAAACACCACCCCTCTCGGCCATGAGAGGTGCTGAAACAAACCTTAAGGAAACTTCGCAAAATTGTTCCGGACTACTCCCCATACATAGAGCATTTGATCCCCACCGAATTCCAGCCTAATTCCCTCCAACTGAGCTCGATTTTGAGCTCAAACTTTAGCCCAAAAACCAGACACTTCTTCACGATGAATCAATCCTCAAATTGATTGGTCCTACACCTTCACCGGACCAAGAGAAGGTGTCCACCAGCCAAAAGCCCCATCTCCGAGCCACCGAGCTTGCTCCAGCCTCCAAGCTTTGTGATCTGGCGTGGTCGAGATCCTACCTAGAGCAATTCACCGCACCGTGAGACTTCATCCCGGAGCTCACGGGATCCAATCGAAGGTGAAACAACCCTCAGATCGAAGCCACACTTCTCTGAGCAAAGGTATGGCCTCACTCTTCTTCCCGAGCTTCTGAACATTCTCCGTTTTCATTAAGTCAATTTCATGCCACATAAACCGTATGGATGTGTTCGTCTTCTTGAGACGAATCCATAAAGCCTAAGAACGTTAAATTTGGTCAAGTATCGAGTGAGATTTTAGGCCTAGAAGATGGACGGTTCTCGGGTTAGGAGGCTTGGGGACGATGAACGGATGTCGTTCATTTAATACACGCGCGGACGGGACGGCCGGATGGCGTCGGACCGGGAGATGGTACGTGAACCGCGGGACCCGGGCTGCTGACTCAGGTGGCGGCGTCGAATGAGAGCGCGCCGCGTGGCCGTTCGGAGATGCCGAGGATGACACGGCGCCGACTCGGATAAATAGAAAATTAGGGATTTTTCTATTTATTTAATTCCCTGAACTTGGAAAATTCATAACTTTGTGTAGGAAAATCATAAAAATAAAATAAAAATATCCTCTTGCTCAGTGAACAGAGGAGAATAATGTGGAAAAGAAATCATTTAATTTCATCAAGTATTTTATTTTTAATAATTTATTTACTGTCTGCATTATTTTAATTCTCTATGCATGTAGGAAATTTACCATGGCATGAGACCATAGGGCTTTTGAAGCCTCCGAATTTGGGAACATTCCACGAATTTTCCAAAGTCAGAGGCCATCCCTATGAGAAGTTATTGATTTTTCAAATTCATGTTACTGTTTTGAGTATTTTAATTTTAATAATTAGCATGTTGTGAAATAAATTCTAGGAAAATTTGGTGACGACCCTTATGACCAGAGGACCCTAGGAAAAATAGGTTTTGAGTTAGTTCATTTAGAATAACCCTAATTGGCTTAAACACCCAAAATCGATCACTAATTAATTAGAGCTAACCATACATCAAATTGACTTGAAATCAATTCTCCACTGACTTTTAGGATCAGAGGAACCCACCATAAAAATTTGAAGTCAATTGGACTTGGTTAGCCCTACTAATTGGGTTGATTAAGTCATTTAGTCATTTTAAACTTTAAAAATTCATAACTTTCAAAATACTTTTTAAAAATTCACCAAATTAGTTTTGGAGCTTCTCTGATATCGGGGAATTTAAGAAAATTAAAATTTTAATTTTCTAAAAAAGTTGATTTTTAATATTATTTTAATATTTTAATAATTAAAAAAATAATAAAAATCATAAAAATAATAAAATTCACCAAAATGTCACATTTTGAATTTTAATCACTTAAGAACAAACCCCATATTTTTCTTAGGTCTATTTAATGAGATATTAAATTTTAAAGCCCTAAGGTAATTTAAAAATTAAAAAAATACATTTTTTTGGCATTTTCACTAAAATAATTATAATAAATCATAGAAAAATCAGAAAATTGGAAAAATTGATTCTCTGATTTCTTTGATATCAGAGAGATTTTTGAAAAATATAAAATTCATTTTTCAACCTTTATTTTATTTTTAAATTAATTAATACTCCAAAACTTAAAATAATTATAATAAAAATAATATAATTCAAAAAATCACCAAAATTTGTCCAAGTGATCCTCTGGTCATTAGGAATGTCTCATAATTTTCTTAAGGACAGAAACTCTCCCTTGGTCATATTATTAAATTTTCCTTGGGAATTCTTATTTTCCACCAAAAATAATTACATAAATAAATTAAATACAGTAAAAATCACATTTTCTCCTCTCATGTCTTTATTGGCATATGAGTGAAGTCACATAAAAATTTCAAGTTTATTTGAGCTCAATTTAGTGAGTTATGGAATTATTAAGCTTGAAGGGCAAAATGGTAATTAAAAAATTTTAACCCTTAATTAAAACTTTAGGTTTAATAAAATTAACAAGTAAAATATTTGATGTTAATCTGATTTGTATGATTGAAATTTAAATAATTAAAGGGTAGAAACCCATTAAACAATTTAAAATAATTGAAATAAACTTTAATTAAATAATTGATTAAATTTGGGAAGAATAATAAAATTGGAAGCTATTAAAATAGGGATATTTTTAGGAAGAGATTTGTTCTTTAATTTAAAAATCCCTAAATTAATCATTTCAATAATATTTAATTCCTAATTAAAAATGATAACTCAAATTTGAATTTTAAAATGTTAAAGGATTAAGTTAAAAAGTTAAATTATTAAACTCTTTTTAAATTTTCAATTAAATTAAAATTAAAAATAAAATTAAATTAAAGATTAAATTAAATTAAATCAAACAAATAAATTAAATTAAATTAAATTAAATAAATAAATTAAATTAAATTAAATTAAACTAAATTAAATTAAAAATATTAAATTAAATTAAATTAAATTAAATTAAAACATATTAAATTAAATTAAATTAAATTAAATTAAATTAAATTAGAATTAAATCAAATTAAATTAAATTAAAATGAAATTAAATCAAATCAAACTAAATTAATGTAACATCAAGTCAAACTAAATTGAATTAAATCAAAATTAAATTAAAATTAAAACTAATCTAAACTAAACTAAATTAAATTAAATTAAAATTAAATTGAATTAAATAACATCACCTAAGACATAAAGAAATTAAAAAATAAATATGAAGTAACTTGAACACTATTCCAAATTTAAACCCGATAACTGAAATTAAATCATAAGCCAATTTGAACACTCGATTTACCTCGAAAGCTTTGGTTATCATAACTCCTAAACGAACATTAAATGAAATGTTACTTCACTTATAGGATATTCGAATGTCACTAGCTTCACCGAGCGAAGATAACAACAAAACTTGAATTTCCAGGACAATTAATTCATTTGTGTAATTAAATTCATTTGGACTTAAAACAATCTGAAATATTGAAAAGATGTTTAAGATTTGTCTTAAGCACTTCCTCGATACGATAGGACGTCCATGAGAACAATTGAACTTAATTATTCTTTGATGAAGAAAATCGTCCTCAAACCAAAACACGAGGACCTAGACGTCATAGGAAATGACTAAGCTTATAAGATTAGGAATTTGGTGAAAACCATAACCCTTCCCTTAAGCTTTACCTAGGAACTTGCTTAAATATTCTAATTGTGTTTTAAGTGCAGCTTGGGATGACGGGAAGACCCTCCAGGTACGCTTTTATTTTATTACAATTTACATTATTGCAATTTCTTTAATTGCATCGCACTTACTTTTTCTTGCATGATAAACAATTGTTGCATGAAAACCCCACACCTTTAGGATAGTCCCTAAAACTGAAACCAAAACTAAATTAAAAGTCATTGCGAAGATAAAATTCACCGCCGCAACATTTTAAAATATAAAACAACTCGAAATTTAATCACAAACGAACACAAAACTACAATTACAACTAAATTAAAACGTCATGTTGGATGATCGGGAATACTTCGGATGATGTAACCTACGTGTTGCTAACGGGATTTCCACTGATGCAAATGAAAGTGTGGAACTCATTTAGTTGAGTTTAACGAAATTCATCCGGACTAAGTGAATCCGATAAAAATAATGATGCCGGAAGGATGGAACCGTGGGATCTTAACCGGTGTCGTTATAATCAACTTTAAGATTTGTTTTAATTAAAACACAAAAGAGATACTTGGAAATTAAGACTCCTCTAAACCAAAACACTTTTCTCATCTCCTGACTTATGACTTCTAAAACTAAACCTCTGCAACAACAATGAGCTCGGGGCATGGTGGGCGAGCACGACCATCGTCATCGCAAAAACCCGAGTCTACTTCGACAAAACTTTCCTAGAATTAAATAACAAACCCATAGGACTTCGAGGTAGTTTTCCTAGTGCAACATAAACCCTCGACCTTTGTTAGGCGTTTGCATGATCATGTCATGTAAATTAAGTCCTAACCGGTCTTAGGACTCCGAGGTAGTCGTCCGATACGACATAAACCCTCACATCTTTGAGTTTATTTGTATGATCATGTCATATAAATATAAGTCCTAATTAATTAAAATTGACAAGATTAAAATACTAAATAGACATTAGGACTTGCCTAAATCTAAGCCAAACAATAGGATAGTTGGGAAATTACTGAAGTTCGCTTCGGATCTGTGATTTCTCCTACTTTTCTTCCTTTGAATTCCCAAAACAAAAATGTTCCAAACTTGATCCATTCCCTTTTGAACAATATGTGGATAACTCAAGTTTTGGAACATTTCATTTTATCAGAATCCAAAAGAGAGAAGGCTAGGGGAAGAACATAGATTCAAAAAAAAATTTGATGTCTTCCCAAACTATCATATGGTTTGGCTTTGATTTAGGATATTTATTTAATGTTTCATCATGTCAATTTTATTATTTAGGACTTACATTCACTTGATACAGATCATGT